>OY882860.1:2007500-2032500 GCA_963693515.1 Pipistrellus nathusii | reverse complement strand
GTGAGTGTGTGTGAGTGTGTGATGTCTCCAGGCGGAGGCCTCCGCAGTGGCCCCGGGGAGTGAGGGGCGGTGGGGCGGTGCAGGAGGAAGGGGAGGGACCCCGGCGGGGCAGGTGGGGCGGGAGGAGTGGGAGGGCGCAGAGCTGAGGCTGCGGGAGGCCAGGCTGGCCCTCGCTGCCCTGGGAGAGGAGCCGGCGGGTCCCTGTCCTGGGGCCGGCGCTCCGGGAGGACGGAGGGACCGGCCATGGGTGAGTGCGGAGCCGCGGCGGGCGGGGCAGGGCTGGAGCAGCGGCGCCTCCGCCGTCTGTGGCCGGACTGTCCCGGGAGCGGAGGTGCAGCCCCGGGCGCGCTCAGGGCGGCGGCGGAGACGGAGCGGACCGGGCAGGACGCAGAGCCGTGGTCTCCGTGCGGACCGGACCGTCAGTGACCAGTGCGGGCGGCGGGCTCCCTGCGCTCCGGCCGAGTGCGCCCACCCCGGGCCCGGCCGCTCCGCCTGCGGGCGCTGCTGGAGCTTCTGGGGACCCGCCCGCCGGGACTGGCGCTGGAGCCGGCTGTGTTTGGGGGGCGGGGGGGGGGGGTGAGAGTCCGGGGGGGCAGGGGGGCGGAGAGGGGTCCTGGGACCTGCGGTGCAGTGGGACCCAGGGCTCCCTTTCCCGCCCCCGCCCCCGCCCCCTGCCCAGAGGGCCCCTCCCAGGGAAGAGGCCGGGCCCAGGCTGTGCGGCGGGAGCCCCTGGTCCAGGCTGGTCCCCGCGGGACGGCCAGGCCCACGTGGGAGGGAGGGAGGGAGGGAGGGAGGCAGGCGGTTGGGGGCCACTCTCTCAGCCCGGCCGGACCGGAGGCTCAGAGACCGCGTCCAGAGCCTTTGGAGAGAACTGTGCCGCCATGGCCTCCAGAATGGCCTGTCTCTCAAACTTCCTGAAACCCAGTCTTTTCAAGTTAAAGGTGTGTGACAGCGCACTGTCCCCAGTGGAGGGGAATGAACTCCAGGCCTGCCTTCCTTTCTTCCCTCCCTCCTTCCCTCTTTCCTTCCTCCCTCCCTCCCTCCTTCCTCCCTCCCTCCTTCCTTCTTTCCTTCCTTCCTTCCTCCCTCCCTCCCTCCCTCCCTCCTTCCTTCTCCCCCTCCCTCCTTTTCCCCTCCCCCCTCTCCTCCTTCCTCCCTCCTCCTCCCTCTTTCCCTCCTTCCCTTCCCTTCCCTTTTCTTTCCTTCATCCCTCCCTCTCTCCTTCCTTCCTTCCTTCCCTCCTTCCTTCCTTCCCTCCTTCCTTCCTTCCTTCCTTCCTTCCTTCCTTCCTTCCTTCCTTCCTTCCTTCCTTCCATCCTTCCATCCTTCCATCCTTCCATCCTTCCATCCTTCCATCCTTCCATCCTTCCATCCTTCCATCCTTCCTTCCCTTGTATATGGCCTTATAAGCTCCAGGTAGTATAACACTCTCAATGGAAATTCAAAGTGCTAGATAGAGTGTAATCTACTTATTTACGCTATTCAGTGCTTTAAGATGATATTTGGGTCCGGCATAAACTGTTCGGAAAGAATGGCACCTTTCTTGCCTTGTAGCCTCAGGCTTGTGTGGGTTCTGCCCAGAGGGAAGGCGCTCCTGATTTGGGAGTTCATTCCTCCTCTAGCTTGCATCTCCACACTATGATATGATAAAACCGTTGGTCTGGGTTTTACTTCCACGCCCTGGGATAAATTTCCCTTGGCCCCACGTTCCCGGAAGGCGGGCGCTACTGTGGGGAGGAGCTGGAGTGAACCCCTGAGCTCTTGTGAGCTTCTGGGCTTGGTTTTGAATGTTGAGTTCTCTTTCCTCTCTGCAATCTGACCGCTGCCTCCATATCATGGGCTCCCCCGCCAGGAGGGCGGCCATGCTGTCCCTCATAGCTAAGCCACTAAGAAATCCTGCTGGTGTCGGCTGGTTGGGAGGTGAGAGCGGGTCAGGGAAGCAGATGAGAACCCAGAGGTGAGGGAACCCGGAAAGGGCGAGAATGCACCCCAGAGGGCGAGCCTGAGACTGGGACTCACACAGTGGCCCAGGCGCACAGCCGGGCACAGGAAGAGCCAACAGGCAGATGGGCCGATGGCAGAGGAAGGGAAGAAATATGTCCAGGAATGAGAGAGAAAACAGTGGGTCACCTAAAATCATCATTGTCCTTCTTTTTAAAAATACTTGTGGAAGTCACAGAACTTCCTCAACTTGGAGCTTCTTGCCTTTGGTGGTGGTAGTGGATGAGGACACATGGCTGCGATGAGGGGAGGAAACAGGGAAGGCGAATGGCCAACCACGCCTGCAGGTTGGCTCCGCCTTTTCCCGTGTCCTGGCAACTGGAACTCATCATTTAAAGACAGGAAGGCGGTGCTCGGGGTGAATACAGCATCAGTTCCTGTCTGGCTCAGAAAGAGAAATCCACACGCTAGCGCTGTGGAGGAGTGAGAGAAATTGATTCATCAGGTATGCTGAATAATTGATACTCTCATATCCATAATGCACAAGGCTAATTCTCCACAGAAAAGTTATTTGCAAAGTAAGCACGATGAGATGTTGGCACCCCATGCTTTCTCCATTTTCTTTTTGTTTTTTTCCTCCGCTTATCTAAGGATGCAACTGGGTTCTGTCCACTCCAAAATTGTGCTCCCCAGAGAGGGTTTGCTGTGATGTTCCATACTCGGCACGCAGGACTGGTTCTTTGCTAGGAGTGTTTACATTTAGTTGCAAGATTCAGACGCCGGCTCTCTGATTGTGGAATCTCAGGCCCTAGTGCGACAGGTGATCTTTGTTTTATTTAAAAAATAATGATGCCTGGCCACGTGGTGCAGTGGTTGAGCATCAACCTATGAACCAGGAGGTCACAGTTCAATTCCCGGTCTGGGCATATGCTGAGTTTAGGGCTCCATCTCCCATGGGGGACATGCAGGAGACAGCCAGTCGACGATTCTCTCTCCTCATTAATGTTTCTCTCTCTCTCTCTTTCCCTTTCCTTTCCTCTCTGAAACGAATACAAACATATTTAAAAAATAACGTTGACCATTATTTAGCTCCACAGATACTACTAGGAAAAGGTTCATAGGGAACGGTAATGCACCTGGTTCGGAGGATGTGAAGGACTTGGGAAGGGAAGAGGTGGTCTGCACAGAATTGTGGGCCCTCCTCACAGCAGGAAGGAAGTGAATTTGAGGAGCAGTGGACATGGGACTGTGCTGGCTGGGTGGGACTTGATTCTGAAGAGCTTTTAAAAACAAGCAGCTAGAATTTTCCAGGCAGGAAACAGGGAATCATGGGGAGTTCAGGAATAGGGACTAATTGCAATGGAATTGGTGTTTAAGGAAGGTAAGTTGAGCAGTGTTTTGAAGACAAAGGGTAAACTGGAGAGGGGAGAGCCAGTTGTGATAGTCATCTGGATAATAGGATCTGTGTCAAGCCCAGTCAGAGTGGAAGGGCAGTAACCATGGAAATAGAACTAGATGGAGGAAAGATAGTTCTTATAAAAAAAAAAACACACAAAAAAAACAAAAAAAACCCCCCAAACCTATAAAATTAGGCAATCGACAGAGGAGCATGAACAAGAGAGAGTCTCTGGAAAGTTGAAACCTTGAATATTGGGAAATAGTCAGTACCTTGATAGAATATTTGAAGGAAAAACCAGATGGCTTATTTTCTGGACACTTTGGGCTGAAAATCCATTTTATTTTTAAAATGTTAATTAAGAGGTGATGGCTAGATATCTGAACACAAATGTTGAGTGGGTTAGAAATACATAATGAGAATTTAATCAGAGCACAAGAATAAGAAGGAAAATAAGATTTGAGGATTACCAACCTTCAGTGGGAGGTGATACACATAATGAATTACCTGTTTGAAAGCATGATGTGGGGAGAGTGCTGGTTGAGGGGTTGGGAGAGAAAAGATAAACACTGTTTGTAGGGAGAGGAGAATTGGCCACATAATATGACTAAATGTGATATAATTAATTTTCTAGGAGTTCATAGACTTGACAAGAGAAGAAATTCAGGCAGAAATATTTTGCTGTCATTCAGTTTTAGTAAAAATTAATTTGGTTAAGGATCTGTAAAATTGTTTGCTAACTTAGGGAAATAATAATGAGATGTGGTATTATCTTGAACTCATACATTTTCCCGGAAAATTTGACCCCCCCAAGTGACAGATATGAACAAAGTCAAAGAGCCAAGATTTGAAGCAGGAGTAGATGACAATCCCTTATGACTTTGGGTGCGCCTTGTTAATCTTGGGGATCCTGTTTCCTTTTCTGGTTGAGGAGGGGGATGGGCAAGATTCTATAAATTGATGTAGCTCAGATCTTGATTCAGTAACAATTAGAGGAAAAGGCATGTAAAGCAGATAAGGTTGAGCTATTTCCATGAACCAAATCAAGAACATTTTAATGATGTTAGACTACTAGGTAAAAATTTTAAGGGTCATTTACTAGAAAATTATAAAAGTCTGACAGTCTAAACTTGAGCAGAGTAAGATACACTAATGTTCTGGTTGTCTTCACTGTGTAATAGCTATCCCCCAAAAATAGTGAGTTAAAACATCCATTTCTATTATCTTTCACAGTTCTGTGGGCTAACTGTTGAGCAGTGCTTATGGAGGTGTGTTGAGCCTTTACCGTCCAGTGTCTACTGGTTACTCGGCCGCCTGAAGATTTGTTCAGGCTGGTTACTGAAGATCACTCCCGCATCTCGCTGGCAGTTGGTGCTGGCCATTGGCTGGAAGTCCAGTTGGAGCCATCTCTAAGGGGGCTGGGCCTTTCACGGAGGGGTAGCTGAGAACATTCCTAGAACAAGTGTTGCAAGAGACCCAAGCAGAAGCTGCAAGGATTCTCCTGCTGTAGACATCTTAAGGCTATCACTTCTACTAGGATGACTGATGTCATAAAAAGCATTCCAAGCAGTCAGATTCAAAGTCTCTTGATGCGGGGAGTAGCAAGAATTGAGGTAGCCAACAAGTGGATCTTATTCCTGTAGCAAGCATGTCAAACTCAAAGGCTAACAGGAGCCAGATAAACAAGGTTTATGTTCATGTGGCTGCAAAAAAACCCCAAAAAACAAAAAGCTTCAATTTTCATAGAAACGTAGATTTATTTTGATTGAGACATGCTAAATACAAAGGGTGAAATAAATGAGTATTTGTTAACGTAAAATAATAGAAAATTTTAATAAAAATGAATATTTTTTCTTGAACATTAACTTACCAGACGTGGAATAACTGCACACATTAATAAGCATAAAACAAATAAACCTATTTTTCTTGTTCTCCAAAAGTGCAATATTTCCTGTTGTGCACACCAAGCAAGTCAGTCCAAGACTAATGGCGTGGCCATCGGCTGCTAAAACATTCGCTGCTGGTATTAGTGGAGAAAAATGGTGCACCTGCGCGTAAGGTGTGTAAGGGAAATGAATGCAACATGATTATAGTAATCAGTCATCAGCATAAGTTAGTACATAATTAATAATTATGTATAACAGCATATTGTAAAAATGAAGTAACGAAATTTTATTAAAACTTTTTTACCTACCATTACATTGGCTGGTCCACAAAAATATTCCTTGTGGGCCACATGCGACCCGTGGACCATGAGTTTGACATGCTTGTCCTACAAGAAATGTCTGGTCGAAGTGCTTCACAAATAGACACAATCAGGTTTATAACTGAAAACTTGATATAAGTTTTATGAAACACATATGATGAAGGACTGAACCTTTAATTAGAAATCTGAAGAAACCTAGATAGTCACACTAAAATGTCACAGAAAACCTTTGAGTGTGTACATTGATGCCTGGGTGGAAATGTGTCAGTAGAATGCTGGGGAAACACTACATCAAATCTATGTCAAATTCCACCAGCTAATCTTCCTTACTTTAATTTAGATTGATGTTTCTAAAGCTATTTCAAATTACTGATTATTTTACTTATAATTGAGTTTGTATCACAAATTGTAATATAAGTCAACTGGTATAAATCCTTTTTTCACTTCCCTTTGTCACAAAAAACTAAATGCTTTGTAGTGAACTATTTAGCACTGGCTTTATTTTTCACATGTGTGCTACTTGCACAAAATACGTAATTTGAATTGGTATTGTATCAACTTAAAGTAAGTCTAGGCTTAACTGTACTTTTTTTGCAAGATATGTTTCTAAATTAAATATGTAAAATTTCAACTTAACAAACCTTTAAATGTAAATCTCATTTTATTGTTTTTAACTGGAAAGGGTCAGAACTGTCATTTACGATTACAAAAATATAGGTCTTTCTCTTTGACAACTTAAGAATGAAGAAAAATTGGGATAAATAAGATGGGTTTAGACTCAAAGACAGAATTAGTTTCAACCTAGAGACTTGGAGGCTTTAAACAGAATTAGATTCTGACAATTTCATCTTCATTGGTTTGAGATAATTCTATTTTCAACTGTTTGACAAGAAGTGAGGAAATTAGAGTAACGTGAAGCTGTGTGCTTCATGCACACTACCCTTGTTCAGCAAACAAAGACATGTCTCCACAAGAAATAAGGGCTGACCCACATAACCAACATCGCCGAACAAATGCCTGAGGAATCTGAAGGTCACTTGATGTGCAGTTAAAACACATTCTTCATTTTGCTAAGATAACTCGGCAAGCCCAGCCGGCATGGCTCAGTGGTTGACCATCGACCTATGAACCAGGAAGTCAGGGTTCGATTCTCTGTTAGGGCACTTGCCCAGGTTACGGGCTTGATGCTCAGTGTGAGATGTACAGGAGACAGCCAGTCAATGGTTCTCTATCATCATTGATGTTTCTATCTCTCTCTCCCTCTCCCTTCCTTTCTGAAATAAATAATAATATATTTTAAAATCAAAGATAATTTGTCAAAATAGTCACTATGTATTCCACAATGTATAAGGCATAAAAAGAGTATATAATAGCAAAATAAACATCTCTTGTTGTTTCTCTGAAACTTCTTGTTTTAGACACCCTCATGTTATTGTCTAATTGCAATAACTTAAAAAATATGTTAATACAACATCCTGGATCTCGGGCTCAGAGGCTGGGGTTGGGGAGGGGAGCTGGTCGTGTTCACATGCAGGCCACGGGCATCAGGCAGGATGCCTGGAGCTGCTTTCAGAAGCAGCTGTCCCAGAATCCCTCTCCCCACCAGCCAGCTGAGGACCCCCGATGATTGTTAGCCTTTACCTGTATCTCTACTATGTTGCCTTCAATTTCTATTCCAGTTCCCGGCTGTAGGAAATGTTCCCGGGAGCTTCGTCCTGGGAGTGCTGGTACTCTCCTGTTGGACTTGCTAAGTCTCCCAGTTGCCTTCTCTATCCTCACCTGTCAGTCACATCCATGGGTGTTCTCCAGAGTTTCCTGACACTCTCCCCCTGAAAATCACTACTGACTCGCAGCCTGGTGGTTTCCGGTGTCATTTGTGTCCATTATTCCGAAATTCCTACTCAGCTGTCTCCGCCTAGCCACCTCTCTCATCTTCAACAGCAGTATGCTCAAAAGTGAATTCATCCCTCCCAGACCTAACTGGGTCTCTCTCCCCTTCCGTGTCCTCTCCCTCCTCTTTGTTTTTCTTGATGGCTTGGGTATCCCTGGCCTGCTGACCTCATGTCATAACATCACTTTTCTGCGTCTGCATGGTTTGATCCTACGTGGGTGCAGCTGCTTTTGCTTGGCCCCTCACCCCTCCTACCTGGGCCTCAGTGGTGGCTCCTCAGCCAGTCACTTCCCTCTCCCAGTCCTTCCACTCTACGCCCTGGGATGGTCAGAACCCACATGTGGTCACGCCATGTGCCTTCTCCAACTTCAGTTCCTGCTGTCTTCTCCTGCTTGTTAGACCCAAAACAAAACCAAAAACCAAACACACCCACAAGCAATTTCATTGGTTCACCCATTCTTACCTCCGACCATTTGATCATGCTCGTTCTTACCGCTTGGCCTGCCTTTTCTGACCCGTGGTCCATGAAAATGCAGACCTGGATTCCTGCCTTCATGAGCTCAGGTTAAGTGTATTTCCTGCAGGAAAAAAACCCTATGATTTCAGCAGCTTAGCGTTCTCCAAGGTGTGGGGTAAGTACCAGTGAACCGCAAGGCACTTTGACTTTGTGTATTTCACAGGTACTTCTGGAGTACTTCCTATGTGTCATGCTCCGTTTTAAGTGCTTTCTGAGCACTTAGTAACTAAGTGCAGGTCATGGACTTTGAATACTAAGGGGGTTTTCTGCATTCCCTTTTCAGGTTTTCTTATTCAGTAGGACAAAAAGGACCAAAATTCACAAGGACGTACTAGGTAGATGAGACAGTGTGTCGGGTTATCCATTATTGTCACAGTTCTCACACTCTTCCCCTTCTGAAGAGAGATTTACAAAGAAGAATGCAGTTTGGCTTGCCAGCCCCTGTGCATATGAGAAAGTGCATCCAGTGCCAAGTCCCCAGAGAGGAGAAAGCCAGAGCAGCTATTCATGTAAGTGCACCATTTGTAAGTAATTGGTTTCTTAGTAGAGATGAAGTGGAGACCACTAGAAAAATGAGTGTGATTAATTACGTTCATTCATTTCGCAGCAATTATCTTAATGGACTTCCTTTTACATAACAGGATAAATGCATCCTGGTGTAAATAAACAGAAATGTAAACTGATACTCATCTCACAAGAGGTAAAACGATTTTTAAAAAGATGGATGGAAATGCGTGTATTTCATGGCGTCATATTAAAATCATCAGTGTACCAGCAGTGCCCCGCACACTCATGGTACATGAGCTCTCTGTAGTGTATGCTTGCTATTTTTTAAATATCAGATGTTTTTAAAATTAAGCTTATTTTAACATGATCGTTGGTCAACATGATCACATAGGTTTCAGGTGTGGGTTTCTAGGTTACAAGATTGCCCACTTCCCAAAGTCAAAACTTCTCCTGTCACCACACATTAGGGCTCCCTTCTCTCCTCACCCTATTCTCTCTGGAGACCACCACGCTGCTGTTGGTGTTCATGAGTTTCAGTGTTACATCCCATGTATGAGTGACACTTATGCTTCTTAGCTTTCTCTGACTGGCTTATTTTACTTAGCATAAATTCTCAAGGCTCATCCATGTTGTTGCAAATGGCAGTATTTCATCCCTCCTTATGGCTGAGTAGTATTCCATTGTGCATATGTACCACATCTTCTTTATCCAGTCCTCTATTCATGTCTTAGCAATCATGAATAATACTGCAGGGAACATAGGGCTGCTTATATCTTTGCGAATACGTGCTTTTGAGTTTTTTGGATACATACCCGGGAGAGGGATTGCTGGGTGATGAGGTAGCTCTGTTTTTAGAGGAGTCACAGACTGTTTCCACAGTGGCTGCGCCAGTCTCCATTCCCACCAGCAGTGAGTGAGAGTTCCCTCTTTCCCACCACCTCTCCAACACTTGTTATTGCTTGTCTTGTTGATAATGGCCACTCTAACAGGTGTGAGGTGGTATCTCATTATAGTTTTGATTTTGCATTTCCCTAATTGACAATGATTTTCATGTATCTATTGGCTGTTGGTATGTCTTCTTGGGAGAGGTGTATTTTTAGGTCCTTTGCTCACTTTCTTATTTGGATTGTTTGTTTGGTGTTGAGTTTTATAAATTCTTAATGTATTTTGGAAATTAAATCTTTATTAGATCTACTGTTTGAAAATATCTCCTATCTGGTTGGCTACCTCTTTGTTTTGTTGTCAGTTTAGAAGTGAAGATCTTAAGCATTCTTATCATAAAAAAATAAAAAGGTAACTATGTGATAGGATGGATGTATTAACTTAATTGTATAATTTCATAGTATATATATATATATATATATATATATATATATATATATATATATATATATATAGAAGGCTAATATGCAAAGTGTCCCCTCAGGAGTTCAACCAGGAGACTGGGAATTCAGTCACTTGCTATGACGTGTGCTGACCACCAGGGAGTGGTGCTGAGTGAAGGAAGGCCCTGGCCAGCAGCTAGAAGGCTCAGATATTGCCAGCCAGGCCTAGTCTCCACTTGTGCATGAACTTTGTGCACATGGCCTCTAATATATATATATATATATATATCAGATATTTTTAAAATTAAACTGATTTTAACATGAACATTGGTGTTCTTATATCTTTGCAAATCTATGATATATACATATCATGTCACATATTTTAAATTTTGCCAGTTATACCTCGATAAGGTTGAAAATATTTAAGAAAATAAAAACCCTTGACGAAACCGGTTTGGCTCAGTGGTAAAGCGTTGGTCTGTGGACTGAAGGGTCCCAGGTTCAATTCCGGTCAAGGGCATGTACATTGGTTGCGGGCACATTCCCGGTAGGGGGTGTGCAAGAGGCAACTGGTCGATGTTTCTCTCTCATCGATGTTTCTAGCTCTCTATCCCTCTCCCTTCCTCTCTGTAAGAAAAATCAATAAAATATATTTTAAAAAAATAAAAAATAAAAAGCCTATATTAAAAACTGATTTTAATATCGCTTTGACTGAACAAGTATTTCTTAAGGGTCGATCACATGTCCAACCTGCTTCTAATTTCTACTGCCAAAGGGTATTAATTGGAGATATAAAATTCACATACAGAACACTTTGAGAATTTTATGAGTTTTGATAATGGAGGTCCAGGTGAAGTAAAATGATTGCTAAAACCATGGGTCCGGAACGGAGGAGATCAGTGGAGGCCACAGTCATCAAGGGAGGTGTTCTGAATGAGAACCTTGAAGGCAGGTGGATCATGTGTGATGATCAGGCAGTGGGTAGTTGTATCATGGCACCAGAGATGGGAGAGAGGCTTGACAGGAGGACTGAGAAATTGGTTCTATTGCAGGATCGTACAGTTGTAGCCCTGCGGATGGAGAGCGCTAGGGTTGTCAGCAGATTTCACGACCGACCGATGTGGTTGAAAGGCAGGAAGTGGGAGCGATAATGAGAACAAACGCTTATCTTCTCCTTTAGCAAACCAACTGGTCCACCGGGGCATTCCGGAGAAAGAGGGGAAGGAGCCACCCCTGCGAGCACACCGAGTCTGCTCAGCACTCAGGCCAGGCAGCCACGGCTCTCCCCCCTTGGCGGCCTTCTGTTTTCTTTGTCACTGGCTTTCTTCTTCCGTCCCAGAGCTTGTGGCTCATTGTCTATTTATTGGCTGCTTAGTATGAAAAGCATCTAGTCCTTGGTTGTTGACAGCTAGCCAATAGGGGCGAAGCGCTCAGCCCGCCCCTCAGGGCTCCCTGGCTGGCACCTTGGGCTGCGGGCCCTTGGCTTGGTTAGGCTGGCTTTGCTGCTCCTCACTGCCTTGAAGTGTAAGGGCTCGGGCTGCTCTGTTGGTGGTGGTTGTCCTGTTCTTCTTAGCACTCGCCAAAGCTTTCCCAGGCATCTTTGCAACCATGACAGCTTTTAGGTCAGATTTCCGCTCGGATCACAGCATCCTTAGAAGTGCAGCTCAGGACTGCGAGAGCCACTGCCTTTCTCAGGGACCGCAGCGGGAGTTGACGGGCTGCAGGCTCACTGTCCTGCTCGCTGTCATTCAGGCAAGCCTCTCCACTCTGTGACTATATAACCGCAGAAGAGTCTGAGCTCCCAGGGAGAATAAAGACATTCTGTCACTGAAGAGCAGCTTCGTGGAGTTAATGAAGCATCTTTTTCTAATGTTCATTTCTGAACTTACTTAGAAATCACTCCTTTTTTTTTCTTCCAGTTTTTATAATTAGGCTTTCAATGGACTTGATCTTTTTTTAAAAATATATATATTTTATTGATTTTTTTACAGAGAGGAAGAGAGAGGGATAGAGAATCAAAAACATCAATGAGAGAGAAAAACCAATTAGCTGCCTCCTGCACACCCCCTACTGGGGATGTGCCTGCAACCAAGGTACATGCCCTTGACCGAATCGAATCTGGGACCCTTTAGTTGGCAGGCCGATGCTCTATCTACTGAGCCAAACCAGTCAAGGCTTAATCCTTTAATTTAAAAATTATTATTTGCCAACTTGTTGGGTGCCACTGCTTAGGTGACAAAGCTAAGCCTACTAGGTAATAAGGAGAGGTGCTGTAAGCACAATGTGACACATTCTTAAATTTCGTTTTCAACAAAGACCCAGGGCATTTTGTAGTCAATGAGAGGAGCAATAGTTATCTTATTTTTCTAGAGAAAGGAAGATTTGGGAAGGCAGTCTATTTTTTTGTATTAAACTCTGCTGCTATATAAAATGTGAATAGAAAAATACCATTTTCTTTTTGTTACAAGTCACACATTTCCTCCCTGCATAATCTTTTGGAAATGGAATTATAAAGTTTATACTTCTCTCAGACAGGGTAATAGTGAAAAAATGGTTATGGTATTTTACTTTATACGTCAACTTGGCTAGCATTTTGTGTTCTCTACCTCATTCATTTGTAAACAACCTGAACAAATCAGCTTTCCCTGGCAAACTCATGGCATTTTTACTGCACTTTTTTAATTTAAAAACTCTGTTTTCAATTCCTAGATTCACTGCTTTGGAAAAGTGACCTAATCTCCCTGTTATTTTATTTGTTATTTGTAGGCAAGATAATAATATGCACTACCTACTTTTGTTAACATGAATAAACAAGGGGATGCATTTTAGGTAGTCTAATGAAGTATGGGACCGAGAGATAATGCTTCAAAACATGGACACGCATGCATGCATATACACAGACATGCATGCACACAAATTAGTTATGAAAGTAAACTTGCCTTAACTGAGCCTTTAGTCCTAATTTCTTTTTAAGTTTGGCACACAGGAAACTCTAGTTTTGTGAGTATAAGAAAAATCAGTGCTTTATTCCTGTAGCCAATGCACAGGATACCAGGCGTTTTCTTAGGAATAAACAGGCTGGCTGTGACTTTTATGGATAGGAAATAGTATTAGGAATTAAATGGAATTAAGAGCAAGATACTGCCCTCACCAGTTTGGCTCAGTGGATAGAGCTTCGGCCTGCAGACTGAAGGGTCGCAGCTTTGATTCAGTCAGGAGCATGTACCTTGGTTGTGGGCACATCCTCAGTAGGGGTGTGCAGAAAGCATCTGGTTGATGTTTCTTGCTCATTGATGTTTCTAACTCTATCTCCATTCCTCTCTGTAAAAAAAAAAAAAATCAAATATATGTAAAAGAGCAAGACACCATTCAACAGTGTTTAGGGATGGACTTGAATAGCAGACTTGTAAAGTCTATCTGCAGAGCCCACTCCTCAGGCAACTTTGAAGCTTGCAATTTGCTAGTCAGTCAGTGTGCTTAGTGCAGGCGTTGCCAATCCACAGATGACCAAGACACGGTTTTGACTTGGTGATAAAACAGTAGGAGTTACACGGGGTAGCAGATGCCGCAGCAGAGCTTATGTGATAGCCATGGGCAGAAAGTAGTAGTTAAAATTCCTCCGAAAATGTCAGGAAAGGGCTCCTAGCGGCAGTCTCGGGCTGAGCCAGAGAGCTGGCACAGGGTCTGCGTGACTCATGGGTCAGCAAAGGTCTTCCAAGTCGTATGAACAAAGGATCAAAGTGAAGGAGTCGTGAGGAGTTTAATGAACGGTCAGGGGCTCAGTGGACTGGGGTGTAGAGATGTGGGACTCTACAAAACACTCTCCCAGGCAAAAACCGACTTCAAAGTTTCAATCGCACCGTACGTCCTCGTCCACACGTGGTGTTTTGTGGAAGAGCCACACTCAAGGGGCCAAAGAGCCCCATGTGGCTCATGAGCCACAGTTTGCGGACCACGGCCCTAGGCCTAATTGAGTTGGAAGCGATTTTAATGATTTTGTTGACTCTTTTAATCACCTCACATGGCCTGTGACAGTCTGCACGCTTTCTGTCCGTTTTTAATGTGATCACATCAGAGGAATCTCAGGTCAGTACAATGGTCCCCACTGAAAACCACCATCAGCAAAGCCACGTGGCCACGGTCAGTGGCGCTCACCTTGGATGGGATGAAAGCTGCCTCTCGCTTCTTGCGTCACACGGCACCTCTAGAACAAGCTCCTCCCTGCCGTGTGGGCTTCCTGGAGGGGGTGGTGGGCAGGCCTGGGGTGGACACAGTGCCTGAGGGCCCGGCGGCCATCCTGCTGTCTCAGCCGTGGCCCCATCTTGGAAGCTGCTGCGCCTGCAAAGCCACGTCATTGATTACCCATCTGGCTCCATGCTTTCCCACCTTTTGGGATGGGAGTGACCTGCCTGCACACATTTCCTTCTCATGGACACAGCCTTGTATAATAGTAGAGCTATCTGTGGTCGGAGATGACAGCTACCTGACTGTCCACTCCTTCGAGGGGCAGCCCATGCCCACACACTGTGCCCGCACGGCTGCCGCCCAGATACGATCTAAGGACTATAGATGAGCTGAGCGTGATAGTGCTCACAGACAGAGCCTCCCTCAGCCAGAGCAGGGTGGGCCTCGGCCTCCTTGCCACGGCAGGAAGCTTTGGGTAAGGCGCTGAAGAAGGGAAAAAGGGGCATCAAACCACACAAAGTGAGACCAGGCCACGGGGACACATGAGCATGCACAAGAAAAGACAAAAGCCCGGAACACAGAGAGCGGATGGGCCTGAGCTTCAGTTTCGTGCTGTCACCAGGGAGCATCCTCTGATGTTAGATTCCAGCCTGTGCGTGTGGCCCTGAGAGCTGGGGGGCGGCACAGGATCTTGGGAGATCCCAGTTGCAAACCACTGGTTCCACAGCGTGGGCCTGAGGCCCCAAAGCCGGGCCCGGCCCGAGGGGCAGCGAGAAGGTAGGGAGCATGGCCTCCCTTTCCAGTGAGCAGCGGACAGCAGGGGGTCTCCCCTCCCTGAGAGGGCTACACGCTCACAGCAACCAGGCCAGCCATGGCAGCACAGCCTGACATTGAGTAGATCATGGCCACGCTCCGCAGACTGTATCAATATCTACCCACTCTGCTGTCTTCAATTATAAAAGGTTCTGGGGAGATATTTCCCCATTTGCTTTAATCTGACCAAGCAGTTTATATTACAGATTCATCTTCAACAAATCCCATGGCATTTAAAAAATATGTAAACTAGACCAGCCAGCATGGCTCAGTGGTTGAGCGACAACCTACTAATCAGTAGGTCACAGTTCGATTCCCAGTCAGGGCACGTGCCCAGGCCCCATACCAGTGTGGGGTGTGCAGGAGGCAGCTGATCCAGACTCTCTCATCACTGATGTTTCTATCGCTCCTTCTCCCCCCCTCTCTGAAATCACTAAAAGTGTAACAAAAAGCTAGAAGTTTTCAAAATAAAGATTTCAAAGAAAATGTTGAAAGTCACCAGTAAGGTCTTTCGGTGTGCAAGTGAAAGTGTGTTTCAGATCAGCTTTCCAATTTCAAGGTCGGGATTTTTGTTGCTGTTACTGCCTAGGCGCCTTGTCAGAAATAATCCCCGGGGCGAATGTAACAATCACCAGAGATTTTTCACGGGAATGCGAATAGAACCACCTCTGAGCGGACTATCTGTACATTTTATGGTTTCTATCAAGGTACACGGGAGTGTTGTGCTGTTTTTAAATATATTTCCAGCACAAGAAAGTTAAAAGCAAAAAAAGTTCTAGTGCGTGAGCAGCTACTTCTGACACAAGGCCAAAAACACTTGGCTTTTCGTAAGTTTCTGAGCGGAGGCTGGAGTTCTTCAAAGGAGCCGATGAGGGACAGAGTGTGTGCGGAGAATCACAATGTGCGGGCAGGGCAGGCCGACAGCAGCCCTGGGAGAAGGAGGTCAGTAACCCTGCAGGGAGGGGTGGGGGGGTGGAAGGGGTAGGGGTCTCTCCAGTGGAGAGGGTGGAGAGCGAGGCCTGGGCAGGGAGGCGGGAGGAATCACCGTCCCCATGGCCTTCAGTCCGGGGCCGCCACTCTCACCAGATGTCACTGTTATCTCCGCGTGCTTCCTCTGTGAGTGAAGAAAACCACGGCCACTTCCTATTGCTGATTCCAACACCCTCTCCGCCTTTCCTTTTCCACGCGGGTCTCTCCTTGGCTCCATCTGCTCTGCTTCCGCTCTGCAAAGGGAGAGCGGGGAGGGGAGGCAGGAGGAGACAGATCAGCTGGAGAGAGGGATTATGGGTGCCATCCCCTAGGAAAGGATTTGGTCCCGGTCTTACATGGGAGAGATGACATTTTATTTTATTTTTGCATTATTTAAAATTTTATCTTTATTGTTGAAAGTATTACAGATGTCCCCCTTTTTTAAAAATATGTCCCACGCTACCCAGGCGTGTCAAGCCCTTACTTGAGTTCCGTGTTTGATTCCAGCTCTGACAATCCATCAGGCTCAGGGTGTTGCTCGGAGGTGTGAGTGCTACCCTGATGGCAGGTGCAGGCACTGGTCCCAGGACAGAGCCAGTCCAAGGCAGAGCTGGTCCCAGGACAGAGCCAGTCCAAGGCAGAGCTGGTCCAGGACAGAGCCGGTCCCAGGCAGAGCTGGTCCCAGGACAGAGCTGGTCCCAGGAAGAGCTGGACCAGGACAGAGCTGGTCACTGGCAGAGCTGGTCCTGGACAGAGCAGGTCCCAGGACAGAGCTGGTCCAGGACAGAGCTGGTCCCAGGAAGAGCCGGTCCCAGGCAGAGCTGGTCCTGGACAGAGCAGGTCCCAGGACAGAGATGGTCCAGGACAGAGCTGGTCCTGGTGCTGCCTCTGAGAAAGAGTCCTGGACCAGACAGCGGGGAGGGTGGGCGGCACAGGCCACAGGTTGGCCTGTTGCTAAGATGCTGGGCTGCAGATGCTGGGCGTGCTCTGCATGGGGCGGTGGGGCTGCTGAAATGCCCACGGGAGACGGTGCTAGACAGGCAGGCAACTTTCTCTGGCACCAGGCTTCCTTCCCTGCGCCCTCACTGTTCTGACCGAGGCTGCGACTTTCCCCGGTCCCGGGAGTGTCACGTGCTGGCCCTGTGCTGGCCCCCTCCCTGTCCCATAGCCCGAGCACCTGGATGGCATCAGGCTGGCTCTGAGCAGCAGCTGAGGCCGGTGAGTCCATGGCCTGCCATGCAGCAGAGTGGGTCTCCCACAGCTCCCAGCTCTGAGTGGAAGGGGCCACAGGATGTCAAAGCTTGTTTTTCTTCAAGTCGCTATTCCTGCCCCATATTGTGGCCCCCTTTCAGTACACAGCTTTGAAGAGAAAGTTTGTGGGACCCTTTCTCCTCCCCCTGTCACGGGACGGCATTGAGCTCCACTTGGCCCTGGTGCTGCCCTACGAGTCTCTCTGAATAAGGAATAAGCTCCCAATGACTGTGGTTTTTCCTTCAAAGAGGGAGAGGACCAGGCCCAGCTCCTTTGCTTTCTGTCCCATAGAGCTCCCTATTTTATACGCAGTCCTCAGTGGATCCCTGTGTGAGAACACACACACACACACACACACACACACACACACGCACACACACACACAGGAGCTACCTTGCAGAGTCTATGGCTCTTGTTCACCAGTAATTTTTCTTCCTTTTCCCTGATTTTTTTTTTTTTTTACATATTTCCCCACTGAGCTTCTTCCTACTTAGCATCTGACACTGCAGGGTGTTGGACAGCCACTCGGCGCACATGTTCACGCTGCGAGGATGTGACCTTTGACCTGAGGTTTCCTTCCCTCTTCTGAAGCCCAGGTCAGCTGTGCTTGTGTAGAAGCCAAGAAAGCAGATTTCCGGTGAAAACAAGCTTGTTTATGGAGAGGCGGCAAAGTGCACAGGCAATCGAGCCTGTTTTCCAGAGAATCTGCCAACTACTCTTTGGTGGGAAAAGTTTTCTTTGATGTAAAAGAGAAAGGAAGAACACAGCGGAGTATTGCAGAGGCGTTGTGTTTTAAAGAACAATAGAGACCTCTCAAAGCTGTTGCTGAATTGGCCTTGAAAATAAAACAAATTTAATAGCTATATTTTGCAGGCTTAATGATTACTCATCTTCAGCCACGTCAATGTGTGCTGTTCTGTGGTGCTTATTTAAAAATTAATAGACTTTTCTTAAAGCGGTTTGAGATTTACAGAAATAATGAGCAGAAAGTACAGAGTCCCGATGTGTCCCCTCATCTCAACACAGTTTCTGGTGTTATCGGCATTTTGCATTGACATAGTTCATTTTGTTGAATTGATGGATCACTATTGATACATTGTCACTAACCAAAGCCCATGGTTTTCATTAGAGTTCATCCTTCCTGCTGTACATTCTGCGGGCCTGGTCAGAGGTATGACAGGTGCCTGCTCTCCTAATATCACCCAGGATAGTCTCATAGGATGAACATCTCGTGGCCCACCTGCTCACCCCTTCCCCGTCCACCCAGGGCCCTGGCCAGCACTGACCTCCTCACACTCACTCACCTGCATACATGCTTATCAGGTCTACACAGGGTACTTCACACACTATGTGTGTGTCACATTACATTACTGCTTTTATCCCTAATGATGGAACAGCAGCTACATCACACAACTAACTGTCATTTCCCCCAATTCAAACAACCTTGTAGTTAAATAGAAAGGATTTTGTATGTTGTAATGGAGCAATGTTTTGGGATTATAAATGAATTTTAGAACTCGAAGGAACCCTTAAGGCCATTTAGTTTTGTGTCTTTAGGTACAGATCAATCCTTAAAAAGTGGAGTGTCTTATATGCATATGTGCATAACCCATGGACACAGACGGTAGAGAGGTGAAGGCCTGGGGAGAAGGGTGGTGAGGGATGGAGGAGGGTCACTGGGGAGAAGGGGGGGAGGAGCATCTGTAATAGTTGAACAATAAATATGCACTTAAAAAAGAAACAGAAAAAAGGGGACATGAGATTTCTAGACCCTCTTAAAAAAATGAAGCATCTTTTCTAGCTTTAAAACACTAGTGCTGTCACGGGCTGGCTTATACTAAATTCTCTTTAAATGTAATCCCTCGTCTTGGTGCTGACCAGGTTCAGATAATCCCGTTCTTATCTGCCAGGTGAGGGGGTTATGGTAGAATAGGGTTGAGAGTGAGGATCCTGAGACCTGGAAGATTTCAAAGCCGCATCCCACGCACCACAGAATGGCTACCGTCTGCGTGTAGAATTCTATTCTAGTTTTAGAACATTTCTATTCAAATCATTGAAAAACTTACCTCGAGTTTGGCAACTCTGTTAGAAAAAGAAAAGTTCAGTTAGCTCACCCTGGTGCCCACCTGTTGGGCTTCATAGGAGCTGCCTAAGGGAACCGGCCGGGTGGTTTGGAACTATTTGGCATTGGAAGATTCGGCAGCGATTCCGTGGTGTTCAGAAGAGATGCTACGCAGTGCCTGTATCAGTGGTCAGACTACTGAGTCTCATGCCTCAGTTTTCTCCTCTGTGAAATGGGATGTGGGTGATAGTTTCTGTCTCAGTGTTGTTAAAGGGATCAAACAGAGGAAACGTATGCCTTGCTTAGAACAGTGTCTGGCAGGAGTTTCCTAGTTAGTGTTCACTGTGATAGTCAAAGAGAAGAGAGAATCCACTCTCAAGATTTGCGTTTTTGGCCCTTTTCCACGGAAACCCTTTCTGAAACCATGCTGGATGGATGATGGGCCATCGCAATGTTACCTCTGAAATAGTTCCTTTCTACTAATTTTGTGTGGATGTGTGTGTGGAGGGGGAGAGGGGAGTGATTAATGGCAGTGTGTCCAGGAGTGTGGATGATTGAACCCGCTGTCACAGGGCAGCAAAGACTAGCCTTAGAGTTCCTTGCACATAATCATCTGTCAGTGGTGACGGACCTAGCACAGTCCCAACTTCCTCTAACTTAAAAATATTTTTAAATTGATTTTAGAGAAAGAGAGGAAGGGAGAGAGAGAGAGAGAGAGGAAGAAACATCAACCTGCTGCTTCCCGCATGCCTCCTACTGGGAACTGAACCGGTGACCTTTCTGTGTATGGGATAGTGCTCAGCTGACTGAGCCATACCAGGCAGGCTGTCCCCTAACTTCCTGAAGTTATGTTCATCTGATCTGTTCCCTCATTTTCATTAAACCTGTGGAATGGCAGCAGTCACTGAATTCTGTGCACGTGACGTGTGTGTGTGTGTGTCTGTGAGTATGTGCATGTGACATGTGTGTGTGCATGTGATGTGTGTGTGAGTGTGTGTGTGAGTGTGTGCATGTGACGTGTGTGTGACTTTGTGTGTATGTGTGCATGTGACGTGTGTGAGTGTGTGTGTGTGTGTGAGTGTGTGTGTGTGTGAGTGTGTGTGTGTGAGTGTGTGTGAGTGTGTGTGTGTGTGAGTGTGTGTGTGTGTGTGAGTGTGTGTGTGTGAGTGTGTGCATGTGACGTGTGTGTGACTTTGTGTGTGAGTATGTGTGCATGTGACGTGTGTGAGTGTGTGTGTGTGTGTGAGTGTGTGTGTGTGTGAGTGTGTGTGTGTGAGTGTGTGTGAGTGTGTGTGTGTGAGTGTGTGTGTGTGTGTGAGTGTGTGTGTGTGAGTGTGTGTGTGTGAGTGTGTGTGTGTGTGTGAGTGTGTGTGTGTGTGAGAGTGTGTGTGTGAGTGTGAGTGTGTGTGTGTGTGTGTGAGTGTGTGTGTGTGTGTGTGAGTGTGTGTGTGTGAGTGTGTGTGTGTGAGTGTGTGAGTGTGTGTGTGTGTGTGAGTGTGTGTGTGTGTGTGAGTGTGTGTGTGTGTGTGTGTGTGTGTGTTGAGGACCATTTCTAGGAACATGCAGGGTTATTAAATGGCAGGCATGCCGCGCTGGCTACATCGCCTGAGCTCTCACAGGGTAGAACACTGCACTGGCTATTATGAAGGTGGGCACATAACTGACCCCCAGGCCCCGTCCCCCCAGACATTTGGAAATGAGTTCATTTAGTGCATTTTGCACTGAGTTTGTGAGTCATTTCTACAGCCAACAGCATATTGCTGTTTTCAGTCAGTTCTCTTGACCCATGTTTGCAGAATGATTGGGTTTCTTCCCTCCCCATTCCCACCCTCCGCTGCTGCCCCCTCCCCCACTGTGGACATGCACTGAGCGGGAGCGTGTGGCTCAGCGGGGTTCCCGGCCCTTTCCTGTGTCCAGCTCAGGGGCCTCTTCCTGCGCTCACTGCCTTTGCAGGCCGTGACATGAGCCCTGCTCCGGAGAGAACAGCCCCGGTCCTTTGTGTGGAGAGGGATTAGGATCACTTCGCTTCTGTCCGGAGGAAAGACCTCAGTCAGGCCGCAGTGAGAGGCGCCGGGACTCTGTCAGGAACCCAAAGGCCCTCAGTGTAACCAGGCTCCTGGCACCCAGCGCTCCAGGAAGCAGATAGCACGGTGCCCGCGGATACCCGCTCAGCGCATTTCCAGATCCCATCTACCGCAGGCTAATGGGCCCTAACATGCTCAGCCTGACTGGAGGGGTGTTCCCAGAGGCCCGGATCTGTGGAAACCCCTCTTTCTGGTGGGATGGGGGGCCTGGGGGAGGGGGAATAAGACCGGCATCTTTGTTTAGGGTCCCGTCTGGGCTGTTTCTGCATGTTGCCCGCCACAGAGTTTGAAAACCGCTCTGCAGTTCTCAGTGGCAGTGGCTTTGAAAAGACATTTCAAACACAATTGCCCTTCACACACTCGAAACCCGAAGCCACAGGCGGCACAGGGACTCCCTCCCAGGGCACGACGGCTTCCCAAACCCTGTGGCTTCGGTTTCCCTGAGCGGCCGCCTTTCGGAAGGTGCTTTGAAGATGAAGATGCCCTTGAAGGGCCTAATGTGGCCCGTGAACCTCTTACAGGAAAACCTGCCAGTGCCCGGCGCTCACAGCCAGCGCCGAGTGACCAGGCCACAAGTTACAGGAGCGTCCCCGCTGAAGGTATAGACGACCATCAGGTTGTTTTAATAGTGTGTTTCTTCTTTGCTGTTGGTAATCCTCACCTGAGGATATTTTTTATTTTTTAGGGAGAGTGGAAGGGAGAGGGAGAGATGGAGAGAAACGTGGATGTGAGAGAGACACAGTGATTGGCTGCCTCCTGCACGGGCCTGACCAGGGCTGGGGAACCTGCAGCCCTTGACCGGAACCAAACGGGGACCCTCCTGTCCAAGGGCCAGTGCTCCAGCCACCGAGCCAAAAGGGCCCGGGCCTGAGCTTTGCTTTCAGTTCATTTAATTCATTTGGATTTAAATAGCCTCACGTGACTATAGACTCGTTAGGCAGCTCCAGACTGAGCCATCTCTAGGCGAAGCACAGTACAGCCAAGGCTGGGAGGAAGAGCCGGAGCATCTTCCGGGCCAACCCTCCCGGTTCCTTCTGCCCCGCCTGCTGTGATTGTGGGAAGAAACCATTTGAAACCATCGCCAGGAGCACTGCCCAGGGCCATGGCGATATGAGCACAGCCTGTGACTCCGCCCCTGTCCAGCAGGCCGGTGCTGTGTGGGTGTGGTCATAAAGACAGAGTGATACTGTAAAAACCAAGAATATGGAGACTGAGGGAAGCTCTGGGACATTCCTGCCATCCACCACGTTGCAGGCGTCGGGCGGCTCCGGTGTGGCTGGCTCCTGTGTTCTGTAACTCTGACAGAGGCTGTAACTTAGGTTCCCAAATGCTGCTCCCCAAGCCATGTGCAGACCTAGTGCACAAACTCTGATCCTCCAGATGCTTCTGTGTGGAGAGGGGTCAGGGAAAGAGAGGTCCCCACAGTGTACTTGAGGGTTTTCAGCTGCAAAAACCATGGCATTTCGGGACCATCTAGATGTAGAATAAAAATCCCTGCCCCTTGCTACCCTCCCTTATTTGGTAAACCGAGGACTGTGGATATGCACAATGTACGCTGCGATCTTCGGTCAAGGCGCAACCTGCCGAGTATGACTCTCTGCTTCCTCTGGGCGTGTCCTGTGAGGAACTGGACTCGTTAGAGGACAGTGGAGTCCTTGCCCACGTCATGGTGGGATAGCAGCCAACATAGTTTTACTTATTCTGTTCTAATGATATCATTAGATATCTGTATTTGGATTTACGATAGAACTCATAAAATATCACAATACTCTAGAAAGCAGGTTTTAACTTTATTAAAATACATTGAAATCTTCCTCCCCTGATCCCTGATACTCAGATACTCAAAATAAAATGAATGACTTTTCCAAATGGTGAACTCGGAGTGCTTTTACGGTTTTCTGAGAGAGTTCTTACTTTTTTTTTTTTTTTTTTTTTTTTTTACAAAAGCACTTGTTGTTCAACGGTGCTTGTACTTGCTCAGTGCTAATAATTTGATCTTGTTTCACTCACGGTGTTTTAAAAACATTACACGTGAACTCATACAGCTACAAGTGCTTTTCCTGTTCAATTTCATGCATTGCCATCCAAAAAACTTACAGCCGGTTATCAGGTAATTTTCAAAGGAGCTGTTTGCAACACCGCCTATCCCAGGAATGTACTAAATGTGTGAAATGAGCAGATACCTTAAGCCTATTGGCTCAGCTTTATCTCCTCCCTGCATTCAAAGCAAACTGCTGGAAGAGGAAGGTTCGGCCAGAGCTGGCACCCTTGTTTCTTAGGTGGTCCCACGGAGTCTCAAAGGCTCGCTCCTGATGTGAAGAAGCAGTACCAGGCATGGCCCGTCTCATAGCACTTGATCATTTAGCACATTAGATTAAAAACATACCCAACTTAACCTCTTCTTTTTCACAGGAAATATGCCACACAGAGCTAAAGTAATTTTAAGATCTGATATGAAATTTATATTTAACGTTTAAAAAATTTCCCTTTCATTAAAGAAGTATTTTGTTTTTCAAATTAGAAAGTATAGTAAGCATGAAAAGGAATATCAGTATCATTTATAATAACATCAGCCATTGATTAGCACTTTTAATACTTCTTTCTTTTTCTTTTTTTTTTTAATTGATTTCAGAGAGAGTAGGAGAGAGAGAGAGAGAGAGAGAGAGAGAGAGAGAGAGAGAGAGAGGAGGGAGGGAGGGAGATAGGAACATCAATGATGAGAGAGAATCATGGATTTGCTCCCTCCTGCACACTCCACACTGGGGATGGAGCTCACAGTCTGGATATGTGCCTGATGGGGAATCGAACCATGCTCTCCTGGTTCATCGGTCGACACTCAACCACTGAGCCATGCGGGCTGGCCACTGTGTTTACTTCTTTTGAAAATATTGATGATATGTTGGGGCTATGTGAAACGCTGGGTTAGCGGTTCACTTTAGGAGCTGGGTCTTGGCCCCTGAATTGCATGAAAGGGAGTTTATGGTGGGAGAAGAGTGGCTTCCTCCCTCTGTCCCCATCCCTCCACATCACCAAATGCAGCCTTCTTGCTGGAACAGGAAAAGGGTCTGGTCTTTCCCAGGAAATTACCGCTTTTTTCAAGAAAATTTATTCGGTTCCAACATTGCCCTTGACTCAGTAACAGTTGAGTGATGGTAATTAGAGTTATTATTAGTAGTAGTAGTAGTAGTAGTAGCATCAATATTTTTATGTTACTGGAAGCAGTATAGGCTCAGAGCACAGCTTTGTGACAAATGCTTCGACTTTCTGACAAAAACCAAAGGTGGAATCACAGTTACAGTTCTCTGTTCTAGTTTATTGTTCCTGATTTCCTCTGTGGTTGTATTAACCCTTAGGATTTATTTCTATACTAGAGGCTCAGTGCACAAAATTTGTGCACTCGAGGGGGGGGGTGTCCCTCAGCCTGGCCTGCGTTCTCTTGCAGTCCGGGAGCCCTTGGGGAATGTCTGACTCAGGGAGCGTGCCTAAGCCAGCAGTTGTACATCCTTAGCACTGCTGTGGAGGCAGGGGAGGCTTCTGCTACCACCACTGAGCTTGCTAGCTATCAGCCCGGCTTCTGGCTGAGCGGCACTCCCCCTGTGGGAGCGCACTGACCACAAGGGGGCAGCCCCAGTGTTGAGCGTCTCTCACTTGGTGGTCAGTGCACATCATAGTGATTGGTCGTTCTGCCATTCAGTCTATTTGCATATTAACCTTTTATTATATAGGATTTCAGTTGTAATAATGCTTTATATAAGATTTAGTGGCATAACCAGAACTTCCTAGTTTATATTTTCTAAAGTAGATAGTGTAGAGAAGGTAGGACAAAATGAGCTGAATTACTTCAGCTGCCATA